>OY992880.1:67352417-67372417 GCA_963921405.1 Cepaea hortensis | reverse complement strand
ATAAATATTCCGCCATCTTGCTGCAAGGGAACTCACTCTCTGATTAAACCAGAAATTAGTTAGGAACAGTTGTTTTTCTCACTCGCGTGGATGCAACTGAAATAGTTCTTCTTTCTCCAGCTTTCCGAGCCATTTAGGTTCTTTGCTGCAAATACAATCCGTCTCCATTCGTCTCTCTGGTGGACCTTCTCTTGCCAGTCGTTGAAATAGTTAGTTAGTTTAAAATCAATTTTTAATTGTTGGGAACGGGAACGGGAGCAGGGGCCGAATATGAATTAAATGAGACGCTCCCCGCCAGGGACTGGGAGAAGCCGGGCCGGGTCGTCTAGTATCCATATAAAAGCACGGGTTCTATGTAGCACTTCAACTCTCTTTTTCTCGTTGTAATTGACATTTTATTAGTCAGCATGTTTTCCATGTTGCAAAAGGCCGTCTTCGCCATGGCGATTCTTGTTCTAATCTCTTCAAGGCACCTCCCATCAGATTTTATAACTGTTCCGAGATAGTTGTACCGATTCACTTGTTTAAGAATATTCCCATTTACCTGTATATTGCATTGCAGTATTTCTTTCTTTCTGGTGACGACTATAAAGTGTATCTTCTTGCAATTTAATTTTAACCCTAGTTGTTCACTGTTTACAACAACCACATCTACTACAAGTTGCAGATCCTGTGCATTGTCTGCAATCAATACTGTATCATCCGTACATCTTAAGTTATTTATATTACGTCCCCCAATGTTGATTGTTGGAATGTGATCAACATCGAACAATTAGTATAATGAGTCACATCACGAAGATTTTGCTAAGAATTATCATGCAAAGAGTTAGGAGGAAAATACAACCTGAAATAGGAGAAGAACAATGTGGGTTTGTAGTAGGCAAGGGTACAGTAAATGCTGTGTATATACTGAGAACCGTAATCGAACGTTCTATAGAAGTAAACAAAGATCTACACCTTTGCTTCATGGACTACACAAAGGCTTTTGATAAAGTGAGACATGTCAACATGATAAGGATGCTTGAAGATCTACAAATTGATGGGAAAGACCTTAGACTTGTAAAAAACATATATTGGAAACAACAAGCTGCCATAAGAGTTGATAATGAAGTAAGCCAATATCAGCCTATTAAGAGAGGTGTGAGACAGGGATGTGTAATGTCTCCAGATCTGTTTTCCCTGTACAGTGAAAATATTTTCAGAAATATTGAAAATATGGAAGGAATCAACATTGGGGGACGATGCATCAATAACATTAGATATGCAGATGATACAGTCTTGATTGCAGATAATGAACAGGACCTGCAAAATTTAGTAGATGCGGTTGTTACACACAGTGAACAACAAGGGTTAGAATTAAATTGTAAAAAGACACAGATTATGGTCGTCACTAGGAAGGACGAAATACCACAATGTAATATACAAGTAAATGGGAATATTCTTCAACAAGTGAATAGGTACAATTACCTCGGAACAGTAATAACATCTGATGGGAGATGCCTTGAAGAGATTAGAACAAGAATCGCCATGGCAAAAGTAGCCTTTAGCAAGATGAAAAACATACTGACCAATAAAAAGATGTCAATTGAAACGAGAAAAAGAGTGTTGAGATGCTACATAGAACCTGTACTTTTATATGGATGTGAAGCTTGGACAATGAGCAGCCAGGCTGAGAAACATCTGATGGCTGTAGAAATGTGGTTTCTGAGGAAAATGCAAAGAATACCATGGACAGCCAGAAAGACCAATGAACAAGTCCTTCAAGAAACAAATGAAGATCGTAAACTGATCAGAGACATTAGACGTAGACAGTCACAATTTTTTGGGCATGTTATGAGAAGAAATGATTTGGAGAACTTGGTGACAACTGGTAAGATCGAGGGGAACAGACCAAGGGGAAGACCTAGAAACAAGTATCTGGATGGCTTGGCCTTGTGGCATGGTCGAGACAAAAACACGGAACTGATCCACGACTCTGTTGATCGAGTGAGATGGCAGAACATGACCGCCCACGCTTACCGGCATGGCACATGATGGATGGATGGAATGTTGATTCATCTCATATTTCTAAATTTCTAAACATATTTTTACTGTATAGGGAGAAAAGATCTGGTGACATTACACATCCCTGTCGCACACCTCTCTTAATAGGATGATATTGTGATATTGATCTACTTCATTATTATTCTTTATGGCTGTTTGTTGTTTCCAATATATGAGGGGACTTCACATGAAAACCTAAAAAGTCTGACAGAAATAGCAATAACCAAGCGATTGTCTTGTAACCAGTCAATATTGTCGTTAAGGATGTCAAGAGTGTTCAGCACGTGGCATCACTGTGCAGACGAACATGGTGAAGTCATAAGGACAGTTTAAAGATAGCGGCCCAACTTTTGACATGCCTCAAAGAGGAGCAGCGCGCTGTTATCCGTGTTTTTATTTTAAATCGGTGAAGGGTTGAAACCTATAGAAATTAATCGTCAAATGAAGGTCCAGGATGTTGCATGCCTGTCAGCCTAGCAAATGTATGAGTGAAGTAGGAAGTTTCGAAACGGCGTGACTTCTGTGAAGAGATACAGCAGATGGTACACTAGTGGTTACACATGCGTGGGGAGTCACCGTGGCGAAGTGGTCAAGCCGTTTGACTCGGGCTCCGAAGGTTGTGGGTTCGATTCCGGGGCCCCGTCCTTCGGTTCACGAGTGACATTTTTCGGAGACTCCTGTGGGTCGTCGCTAGAGCTACGGAGTTCGTGCTTTGTGCGACGCTTTCCGCGCTGCGGAAAGAGACCGAGCCATATGGGATAAAATCCGGTGCAATGAAGTCGACCCTGTCGACTTTTAAGCGACTTTTTAAGCGATCACGCGAATTTCTTTCTACAGGAATATAAGCATTTTATCGGCCCTTGACGATTTACATTGAACGCAGTGGTGGCTACATCGAAATAAAAAACATTTGTTCTTTATTTTTCCAGCAACAACGACAAAGAACATGTAAGAATATCTTTTGAATCCCCCTCGTATGATTTTTACATGTCGAACTTCTTTCCCATCAATTTGAAGATTTTCATCATGCTGACATGCCTTACTTTATCGAAAGCCTGTGTGTAGTCATTAAACCAAGGATGTAGGTCTTTGTTTACTTCTATAATTGGAATAATAAAGTTATTTTATTATCACACTGACCTCCTTATTGTAACTAACCATTAGTTAACGGTAATAGTGTGTGACTCTGCACACAAAATAGGTAGAATTCATGAGATCCTTGTACATATATCCACTGATCATATACCGACAGATTATGTACAACACATGACACAATGTGTAAACATATACACCGATCACATGCGGACATGTTACGTACAATACATAACACAACTTTTACACAAATACACCGACCACACTGACAGATTACGCACACTACTTGAAACAAACTTTTACATATATACACCGCCCATATGCCGACATATTAAGTACAATACTTCAAACAAATGTTACACATATACACCGCCGGCATGCCGACAAATTACGAACAATACATAAAACAACGTTTCATATATACACCGCCCACATGCTGACATATTAGGTATAATACTTGACACAACTTTTACACGGATATACTCCGACCACATACAGACTGACAACATTAGACTGTGCTGGGGACCTACTGAAAAATACAATACGATTGAGAACACATCTACACACATCCATTATGCAGAACGACAGACTGAAACAAGAGCAAAACATACAAACAACCACTCAACTAACAAAACAGACAGACAAATACACACCACACTAATAGTGACTATTAGTAATACACAATTAGAGCAACGCCAATAACAGATATTTGGGAGCACTTCTTGGAACAAATCTCAGTACAATTACTCAAGAGACACCCAGCAATCAATACATCGCAACTGAACAAAAGAATAGCATTGCAGTTAATGGGCACGGTAATAGACATGCAAGGCAATATGCATATAGAACCAGGACAAATAACACTAGCATTCAAACAATACTACACACATTTGTTTACATTAGAGACAGTAGATATACAGCTACGTGCCAACTTTTTACAGTTTTTACTATCTTATGTGGTCTTCATCTTAAAGTCTATCAAGAAGCCTTTGACAAACAAGAAATACGAGACAGATGCAACATGTCTTACATCTTACCCAAATACTATGTAGACAGGAAACATGCAAAATCACAGATCCATTTCATGAATTAACACCGACATTTAAATCCCTACCAAAACACTGACCACCATTCTCAGACTGTTTAAGTCGACACGAATATACCCAGACCAACAATGCAGTATACCACGTAGAAACACCTACCAATACACACACATATCATGAAACTAAACAGCTTCACATTTCCCAACAACTCCAGACAAATACACTTACAGATATAGCAACATCTCATACACACAAATCATAGATGTGATACACAGATTCAAGTACAAGACATCTGCAGTATTTGGTAGGTGCATCATGTTCAACGCATTCATTATCCCCAGAATTGTATATCTGTGCTAGGTCACTGTGCTAGATCCTCCGCAACAGACATTCACAGACATCAATAAACATATCAGCAAAATTTTATGCATACAACATAAAACACTCATGCAAGACAAGAAACAAAGAGTAATAAAACTACGAGTCATACATACAAAACATCAAAGCATTTAGAACCCTCCACATAGGACACATAATTAATCACCCAGAACAGCACTCTTTACAGTTACACTGTACTACTACATAGAAATGTGACTATAGAACCTAAGGCGAATACACCACAATTCACCCCGCCACTTTAGAACACTACTCGCATTCTACAAGACATGTATACAACATTCCAAGGTAGCGAACATTTAGGAGGGTAAGTTAATAAGTAAGTCACAGATGGCTGTAGAAAAATAACTAACTATGATAACAACTTGAAACCAGTTTATATTTATACAAACATTGTCCCTTTATTTCTTAACATAATTTCTACCAGTATTGGTGCATTTATCTCATCGTTTTATCAGTCCTCCCAAACCGGCTGAATAGAACTGCGTGCTTTGTTTTCATTTACCTACCACCCCACAGAACTGTGTGACTTACTTATTGACACGTCCTCCTAACATTTTTTTCTGCCCAACTATGCACCGCTTTACGGGAAATCGCTAGGGGCTAAGTCCCCTGAAAACACACCTTGGCGGGAGATATTTCTCGAGTGACGCCGAAGTTGAATGTGAAGTGAAAACGTGGTTTAGAAATCAGAGCACGCAGTTCTATGCAGCCGGTTTAGGAGGACTGATAAAACGATGGGAAAAGTGCATCGATTTTGGTGGAAATTATGTTGAGAAATAAAGGTACATTGTATGTAAAAAAAATTAACTGGTTTTAAGTTGTTATCACATTTAGTTATTTTTCTACAGCCATTTGTGAATTACTCATTAACTTACCCTGGTAATACACCAGGCAAGACACTCGATCTACAAATACATGTACTTGGTAAAACAGCAAGCACTTCCACAATAACTCAGAATCAAGCGAGAACGAAGGTGGTACATACAAGACTACATATGCACGTGTGCATGTGAATTTACCCGGGGGGGGGGGGTGATAGAATGCAACACAATTTTTACACTTAATGAATGTTGTTTACAAAACAACAATAACACATACATTAGCACAGTTTGCCACAGATGATTTTTAATTAGAAGTATATTGACAGGTGCGGTTTTCTAGCCTCAATTAAAGGTCCTACATTTTGTTTCACGGCAATCTCCAGGATATGTTCAACAGATAATGGGCACAAGCTGATGCTGATGCTGCCATTATATCATGTAGGTGTGCTAAATCTACGGATGTATGTGTTTATCCACGTTGACAGTTCAAGGCTACTGTCCTGTAGATGTTCTCATATCTTGATGAATGTACGGATGTATGTGTTTATCAACGTTGACAGTTCAGGGCTAGTGTCCTGTAGATGTTCTCATATCTTGATGAATGTACGGATGTATGTGTTTATTAACGTTGACAGTTCAAGGCTACTGTCCTGTAGATGTTCTCATATCTTGATGAATGTACGGATGTATGTGTTTATCAACGTTGACAGATCAAGGCTAGTGTCCTGTAGATGTTCTCATATCTTGATGAATGTACGGATGTATGTGTTTATCAACGTTGACAGTTCAAGGCTAGTGTCCTGTAGATGTTCTCATATCTTGATGAATGTACGGATGTATGTGTTTATCCACGTTGACAGTTCAAGGCTAGTGTCCTGTAGATGTTCTCATATCTTGATGAATGTACGGATGTATGTGTTTATCAACGTTGACAGTTCAAGGCTAGTGTCCTGTAGATGTTCTCATATCTTGATGAATGTACGGATGTATGTGTTTATCAACGTTGACAGTTCAAGGCTAGTGTCCTGTAGATATTCTCATATCTTGATGAATGTACGGATGTATGTGTTTATCAACGTTGACAGTTCAAGGCTAGTGTCCTGTAGATGTTCTCATATCTTGATGAATGTACGGATGTATGTGTTTATCCACGTTGACAGTTCAAGGCTAGTGTCCTGTAGATGTTCTCATATCTTGATGAATGTACGGATGTATGTGTTTATCAACGTTGACAGTTCAAGGCTAGTGTCCTGTAGATGTTCTCATATCTTGATGAATGTACGGATGTATGTGTTTATCCACGTTGACAGTTCAAGGCTAGTGTCCTGTAGATGTTCTCATATCTTGATGAATGTACGGATGTATGTGTTTATCAACGTTGACAGTTCAAGGCTAGTGTCCTGTAGATATTCTCATATCTTGATGAATGTACGGATGTATGTGTTTATCAACGTTGACAGTTCAAGGCTAGTGTCCTGTAGATGTTCTCATATCTTGATGAATGTACGGATGTATGTGTTTATCCACGTTGACAGTTCAAGGCTAGTGTCCTGTAGATGTTCTCATATCTTGATGAAAGGGGGAAGCCTGGCCAGCTTGTGGCGAAGACTTCGCGCCATCTGTGGAGATCAATGTCAGTTACAGGTTATCCTCACTTACTACCTAAATATAACGTAGCCATTAATTATGGTATTGTGCAGAAAATATATAATAATAAAGTACCGACAGTTTTCCACGTATTTATGTTTAGTAGTATGGAAAAAGAGCCTCCTGGAATCTCCTAAGAGGTTAGTCGGCCAATTTTATTCCTCACTATTTCCCAGCATTCTAGCTTAAGAATGGAGGTGGAGGCGGTCACTGCAGCTTTCCGCTGGATCGAGAATACGGTACACACATGCCACGTAGCGTTTAAGGCAAGAGTCAAAGATTTAGATTAGATAAGAAAATAGTGGCAGATAAATAAAGTGAGTCACCGTACAGCGCAAGAATACAATAGTTACTACATGACGTCACGGGGACTACATTAGATTACCATAGTCGGAGAAGCGTTTGACAACAAGAATGGAGAGAGGCAAACAGAAGGACAACATTACGATATCGAGAATATTCAATTGAAAGGCATTATAGGCACGACATAGGATGGTCACGCAAGATGAAAAAAAACAACGGCACAATTTGGATTATGAAGAACAGCTAAGAATAAATGCATGGCGCAGAGGAAATGAAGAGAATTAGAATGTTTGGCGTCACAATTGGCCGATCAAATTGTAAGCAAAAGGTCACAGCTTTAGTACGTCAGTTAAAGGAACTTAAATAGAAGCAACTAGTCATGAACCACGCTCAAGTATTTATCTTTTAGTTATCAATATGATAAGATTGGACTCGGCAGGCGAAACGGTATGTTTTCAATCATTATTTATTTATTATATTCTGACCGATCCTCCCAGCCGTATGGGAACGGTCATGTAACTATTTATTCATTAACTGTCCGACCAATCAACAACATTAAAGTAAATATGACGTGGATTACCATCGTTTGCTGCTGTCATTTTGTTGACATTCAATTTACGGTTCCCGTTAATCTGTTATGATGTTCTGGGACAGACAACGAGTGTATTTAAAGGATACCAGCATCACAGCAACACATACATCTTGATTGTAACTGACTCAGAAAGAATGCTGAGGAAGGTGAGGACAGGCATGCTTCGTACAGAGTGGCTTGCTTCGCTTTGGAGGTTACGGGTGGCAAGCATCGCCTGGATCTTTTCTCCGGAGCATGCCGATGTGCTGGGGAATGAACAGGCGGACAGAATGATGGCTCTGCAAAACTTGGTGGAGTATTGATGCATGACAAGGCAGACGTGGTTGCGGCCTTGTGGGAGCACGTGTACACCTCGGAGAAGCAAATTTATCACCATGGTCTGGCAAGAATGAGAGAGCGAAGTGTGACGAGGGGATCTGGCCGACGTTCGACGCTCAGAGGAAAAGCGAGACGGACATATAATCAGATTGCTACTGGTACTATTGGTGTTGGAACTCTTCGCTGGCTGCTGAGGATGGGGACGAAGCGCCTATGGGAATGCCCCGAATGCTTTGATGTCGGTTCCTAGATCAATCAATCAATCAATAAATCAATCAATCCCAGCATTAGGATCGACCCACAATGGTAACAAATGGAAGAGCTTGGCATGTATAAAATGAGAGTAAGTCAGTGAGTCATATATTAATACGAGAAAAAAAGATGTGAAATGAGAACTTAAAAACCATTTATTATTGTTATATCTCTCCTCATTTTTAACATAATCTATGCGAACATTCATTGAATTATCAAAATATCTGCATCTTAGATGTCTTTGGACTATTGTCTTAGCTAAATAGCTCAGTTTCTTCATCACCAGCAAATCGTTTGCCATCAATGTGATTTGTATGGGTCACAGGCGTGGAAAAGGCTGCGGGCCAGGTCGGGACTGTACGCCGGATGTTCCAGAAGTTTCCATTATAGTTGAGCAATGCTCTTCCACGTTAACCGAGTCGTTTAGTGTCTGTTATTGTTCTGAAGGAGCAGCGCCCTGTAATCAGTTGACCAGAACATTTTTTTGATGTTCCGAATTGCATCACTAAACATCATTATAACTTCACAGTACGTTGCAGCATTGTCATTATCACCCTTCCCCTGGCAATGAGATAACAACAATCTTGAAATCTCAAAACACTGTAATGTTAACTTTCCCTTATGTCGCTATGTGACCATGGACACAAGGTCGATCTCCACCAACAATTTGTGAACGTCCTTGAGAGAACATATTCACCCGGTTATGTACCACTTTTCACGACAGACGCGTGACTTTATAGACAAGCAATATTTCCCTATGAATAACCTTGACAGTAAGTCCTCTAGCTCACAGAAAACTTACAACAGCACGCTTTTCTTCGGTTGTGCACTCTTCAAGTATGGCTGCATTTTGAAATAAATTATTTTTAACGCTGACTCATGGTCGACTCAGCCTAAAATGGGTATCTGGACATGTCAAGGAAAGAAGAGGTGGACAGTGTGATATTGACAACAGGACCTATAGAGAGCCGATTTGTCTCAAACATACAGGTCTGGCAACATATGGCTAATCGCATGCCGCACTGATGATCATGGGTTTGAATCCACATCAGGACTGGTTTTGAAAATTGACTTCTCTAGTTTCGACTCCGCCTAAAATAGGTCACAGGAAATGTATTGGGAAGTCAGGGCGGCCAACTTGAGAATGACTACATAACCCAGCGCCTTAAGTCGCGAGTAACAGAGTCCTTTACTTACTGCGCGGAGTCGTCCAGACATTGAAGGTAGCTTTAATGCTCCGGCTGGGAAAGCAGAACTGGGAATAAGGCAGAGGATAGAGGATTTGGCTGGGCGGGTTGATGTCCTGGTATGTACTGATGGACCTGTGAGCTGAGAGACGGAGCTTCACAAGTGTGCATGCAAGCAAGGCCATTGGAGAGCAGAGCATATTCAAACACGACATCCAGCATGAGAATGGAAGAGGATGGGGTGATCACTACGGCTCTTAGATGGCTATTCACTACAGCAGTCAACACGAGAAACTCTCAGTAAAAGACTACGTAAAATTATGGCAGCATAAATCTGGCATGAATGGTTGACTCATGCTAAGGCATCACACCTACCGGAGGTAAAGTGTCCGACACTTTCCCAATCGTGCCGGTATGGTTGGACATGCGAGGGCCTCCGGGAGATCTCAGAGGAGAAATACCCAGGATGAAGAAGAGAGACACAATACAGTCTGCAAATGATCGTCTGTGCCCTTGGAAAAACACGTCGATGACTACACGAGTCTACGACTGATGAAATGATGGATTCAGTCGGAAACTATAATGAACGAATACAGATGAGGCCGAAGTAGACGTAATCGTTGTCAACGAACGACTAGTACTATAAGTATCCAGATCTATCCACATCTTCAGAGGGAGACTGCGCACACATGGGCATGCCTCGAGTGCTGTAAAGTCGGTTTTAAATGTCAGGCTGTGGCACATATATTTGCTGTTGACCGAACATATGAGGAGAAAAGAGTCTGCATCTATAGACTATTAAAAACACAGTCGTTTAAAAGTCGACAGGGTCGACTTCATTGCACCGGGTTTATCCCATATGGTTCGGTCTCTTTCCGCAGCTCGGAAAGCGTCGCACAAAGCACGAACTCCGTAGCTCTAGCGACGACCCACAGGGGTCTCCGAAAAATTTCACTCGTGAACCAGAGGGAGCGGCCCGGAATCGAACCCACAAACTTTGGAGCCCGAGTCAAACAGCTTGACCACTTCGCCACAGAGACTCTGTAGACTCTATTACCTGATCCAGCTTGCTATTTGAGTTGGTGAGGCAAGACTGAGGCGGGGTGAAGACAGCCGGGTTTGATATTCCTGGCCTAACGTTGGTGACTATCAGGCTGTTCATTGTCCCGCTGTCTGGCAAGCTGCTATCCACTGTGTACGTTATGAACGCAGGCAGGCAATCTGAGGAGTGTATGGACGTTGGTACAATTCTATGTGTTAGACTCATATTGTTTGTGATCAGAGAGAGAGATAGAGATAGAGAGAGAGAGAGAGAGAGAGAGAGAGAGAGAGAGAAGAGGGGAGGCAAGAGAGAGAGGGAGAGGAGGGGGAGGCGAGAGAGAGAGAGAGGAGGCGAGAGAGAGAGGAGGGGGAGGCGAGAGAGAGAGGAGGGGGAGGCGAAAGAGAGAGAGAGAGGAGGGGGAGGCGAGAGAGAGAGAAGGGGGAGGCGAGAGAGAGAGGAGGGGGAGGCGAGAGAGAGAGAGGAGGGGAAGGCGAGAGAGAGAGAGAGCGGAGGGGGAGGCGAGAGAGAGAGGAATGGGAGGCGAAAGAGAGAGAGAGAGATAGACAGAGAGAGAGACAGAGAGAGAGACACAGAGAGAGAGAGAGAGACAGAGAACAATCACAAACACACTGCATATAGCTTACAGCAAACTCAAACATTGTGACCAGAAATCACCGTTTGTAGATGTGATTTGGCTTATTTTAACACTTATCTGCTTAATATTATTTTATTATTATTATTATTATTATTATTATTATTATTATTATTATTATTATTATTTAATGCTTTTTCCTGATCATCTCCTCACCGTGATTTCTGTTGCTGTGATTGTAAGGTATGTACACCGTGATATAGTTGCCCCCCCCTCTCTCGCTCTCTCTCTCTCTCGCTCTCTCTCTCTCTCCTTCTCGGTTCACGTTAACAAAATGCTAGGCTCTCGTCTCGACTCTCCACCTCCTCCTCCTCCTCCTCCTCCTTCTTCTTCTTCTTCTTCTTCTTCTTCTTCTTCTTCTTCTTCTTCTTCTTCTTCTTCTTCTTCTTCTTCTTCTTCTTCCTCTCTGCTCATTATATGAAAAAGAATACTGTTGTGTCTTTCTTATAGCTGTATAGAATGTTCTAGCTTCAGTAGCCTCTTCCAGACAATCTCTGATAGTTACTCTGACAGTCCAAGTATTGCAACATTCGACTCAGTAACTACATCTCTGTTGCTTTTAAGCTCTAATTCTTTCATTTACGAACCATGATTCACTGCGATACAGCAGAACAAATTCCATATACAATGTTAGCACTTGATTTCTTACATTCAGTAATAGTACATACTTTTCATTTTCTGAAATACAGCTTTTTAAAATAATTATGGACTTATTGGATGGTATGGACATAAATAATAAAAACATAGCATCCATGGATATAGCCTCCCTATTCACCAATGTTCCATTAGATGAGACAGTGAAAATAATAAGTGAACGCATTAGAGACGGGGAGCAAAGAATAGTAACACAGTTGTCTACCATGCACGTCGTAAGAGGCGACTAAGGAGGCTATGGTTCCGTCGCCCTGCTACTGAGTAAGTGCGTGGCCCGACACTGTGAGCTGTGAATTTCGCGTGGAATGCTTTTGCATCTGTCCGTGGTTGTTTTTCGCGTGAACTGCATGTTCGGAACGATGACGGTCGGCTGTTGCTGGATTGACTGGTTTGCCTTTTCGGTTCACGAGTGCATTTTTCAGGAGACTCCTGGGAGTCGTCGCTGTAGCTACGGAGTTCGTGCTTTGTGCGGCGCTTTCGGTGGGTCGCCCTGCAGAAAGAGACCGAGCCATATGGGATAAAACCCAGGTCAATGAAGTCTTTCTGGTGACTGCCGTTTTCATCGACGATGAACTGTATTTTTCGTGGAGGACTTTTGTGTTGGCATTCTGGCGGCGGCATTATGCACAGTGTACCTGTGCGGGCTGTTGGCTTGCCGACACTCCTGTCTACTCTATTGTTCACATGGGGCAGTGAGGAGAATTTTGTGATATTCACTGGCACAGGAACGGAGCAATATGGGGACGACCCGTTGCCGTGAAGATGGAACCGCGACTAACTAACTAACTAAAATTAGGTATACCAACATCTATTCTGGAGAGGCTACTATTACTATGTACTGCCAACATAAAATTCAATTTTCTGAATAAGTCATACTGCCAAATTGACGGAGTGACAATGGGGAGTCCTCTTGGTCCTATCCTAGCGGACATCTTCATGGCAAATTTAGAAGGAAAGAGATCCTCAGGCATTAACAACCTGGTCTTTTAACGTCGTTATGTGGACGATATATTAATTATCACCACAGACGAGCTACAAGCAACATCGTCCAGGCCATAATGAACATGGCGCATAAAAACATCTCTCTATCTACGGAACACGATCACAGAGAAGCGTTGCCGTTCCTGGATAATGAGACGTAGAGTAGACTGCACAATTCAAAGATCGGTGTACCGCAAAGAAACATGGACTAGCCAATACTAAAATTTTCGTAGCTTCGCACATGTCCAGTGTTAAGAAGATATGCACCCAGGACACACTGACAGGGGAAATTGAAACCCTAAAGAATGTCTTAAACCTGAATGGGTACTCCACAGGATTTATAAAGCGCCACTGCCAACAACCGAAACCAAAATCAGACGTAACTAAAGTCCGTAAGTTCAAGGTTTTTATCCAGCTAACCTTTCGAGGGGATGATGTAATACTACGTCTACAGGACCGTCTCATTACAGCAGTCGGCCCAACATTCTGTGCTGCAACTCCTGTTATTAGGTACAGAACCACACCTATTCCCACCTCAGCAGTAAAAGAATCTACCCCCCTGTACGCCACATCAAACTGCATTTACCAATTCACATGCAGGTGCCAGTCTACCTACATCGGCAGAACATAGCGGCAGCTACACAGCAGGGTTGTTGAACACATACCAATCTGGGTTGACAAGATATTACACACAGGCGATGGGATCATGGGAAGGCTGACACACCACAATTATAAACTTCCGGCGTTGTCCATTGCACGTCATGTCTTGAAAACCGGTCATGTAATTGACAGAGACAGCGCTTTCCGCGTGTTGTTTCATACACAAAATGGTCGTTTGTTGCACTTTGCAGAAGCCCTAATGATTCATCTGCATAGGCCAATTTTGTGCAAACAGAAAGACATGGTAGTCAATTTAAAATTACCATGGTAAACAATTGATATTACTGTGCGAACATGTGTATATTCCAGCTAGGACGATGTATCTAGATATTTTACTCTATGTTGTGTGACTTCTGCAGTATGTACCTGACGAGATGCAGCGAAATATGCCAGGCAATAAGTCGTACATTCTATGGTTTGTGTCCTCGTTATTCAAATTATTAATGTATCGCAAGATAAAAAGAATTCATGTATACGAAATCTATAATGAAAGTGAAAATTTAGTTATTGAAAGCAATTGGTTAAACAATGGCATTATACTCATAGGAAAGAGCATGGATGGCACACCATGAATGTACTGAAGACATATTCTTATAATTTTTGCATTATGAAATATCAACGCATAAGTTGAAATCCATTATCTGGATGAACAAAATATACTATATATTATAATTAAAACTCAGATGTTTTGAACAGGATAACAATGAGTAAACTGTTACTACTACTACAACGTTTTTTTAGTTGCATGTCCTTCACAGGACGTAGCAGTCAACCCCAGAATTTTGGCTGTTCGTGATTCATGGGAAAGCTTTCCGTTCAGTAGTTTGCCAATGCTTTCTGAATGACCAGCACCTATAGCTTTTTGAAGAATAAAAAACCAGCACCGCCGTGTTTCGAACCCTGGTGTACGGAATACGACTCGCGTCCGTTTCTCCTTAGCCACGGAGCCCGGCTCTGCCACTACTACTACTATTATTACTAATATCTTCTACTAAGGGCGGGTCGCTTGAAGACATAACACAATGGGAATCAAAACATGTTGTGGCAAATGCTGTCACGCGTTTACAAACCCATAGAAAGAATCAGGTAGTTCAGGACAACACATTATCCGATTCACAAATACTGCATAAATTAGTTGAGAAACCAGAAGATTTTAGTGCTCTACAATCCACTGATGCATCATTACACCACTGTTTTTCTCAAATAGATTGCCCACCAAAAATCTCAAAAACTGGTAGTTCGTTCTTTACAAAGCGGAACAACATTTTAAAACGGGTATACGAGAACAACGGTACCCAGATTGAACAAACTGTTGTACCTACGCAATTCCGACAGAAAATACTGCAGACAGCGCACGATATTCCTTTTGCAGGACATATGGGTGTGGCACGAACATTAGCCAGAATTTTATCGAATTTTTTCTGGCCAGGTTTTGTCATGTGATGTATGTCAAAGCATGTCGCAAAAGGGTAGGCATCCTAAGGCACTCGTGCAATCGACATATTTAGCATCTCGCCCGTTTGAGAAAATCGCGGTTGATATTGTCGGACCATTAAATACTGTGACAGACAGGGGTAATAGGTACATTCTTACAGCTGTAGACACGTGCACTCGTTGGCCAGAAGCTGTTGCGCTCAAGAAAATCACGTCATCAGTCATTATAAATGCTTTCCTTTTGCTATTTTCTCGTATATGTTTTCCATTGTATATCTTATCTGATAAAGGCGCACAGTTCATTTCTGGAGCCACACAAGCTATAAGTAATATGTTAGGGATTAAACAGATGTTTTCTTCAAGTTTTCATCCCATGTCGAACGGGATTATAGAAAATCTTAATGGGACGCTAAAACGAGCGTTAGCTTAAGTCACAGCTCAACGTCCGAAGGATTGGGATATCCTGTTGCCAGCTGTGTTATTTGCTTACCGAGAGGTACCGCAGACAAGTACTGGTTTTTCACCGTTCGAACTGGTATATGGTGCCAATCCACGTGGGCCGATACAGATTCTTGATGAATTATTGACAGGTGAGGCCAAAGATCAACCCACAAAAGAGGCATATGACGTCCTGCACAATCGCTAAACAAGCTTTACATGATGCGGGAAAGAAATATCGCCAGTATGCGAATCGTTCAGCAAAGACAATCGCTTTACAGGAAGGCGATGAGGTGTTATTACTGCTTCCTAACCCTATTGAAGCTCTGTCGACGTCATGGCAAGGCCATTTAAAATTATAAAGAAAGTATCTGATGTAGATTATCAAATCCTAGTTCGTGATAAACCTAGGGTATATCATATTAATATGCTAAAACCACATCACTCTAGACAGCTTGACACCTCAGCTGATTTGGCTGATCAAGACATACAAGATGCTGCTTTATCTTCAGTGATAAATGAGCAAGCTGACGATGCCATTCCTCAAACGATCCCTACACCGATCGTAGCAAACAAAAGTAGTTGGAAATCAGTTATCATAAATACAAATTTATCGCAGACTGATTATGAAAAGTTTAGTAAACTATTAGAAGAGCTTAGTGATATCTTTTCGGATTCACCAGGTAAAACTTCATACATCAAACATCACATTCATCTAAACTCTCAAATACCAGTCAGAACTAAACCGTATCCTATTCCATTGCATTACCAGGATAGGGTTATTAAGGAGATTAAGGAGTTAGAACGAGCAGGCATTATTAGCAAATCGTCTTCTCATTACTGCTCGCCTCTTGTCATTATTAAAAAGAAAGATTGGAATCTTCGCATATGTGTTGACTATCGGAAAGTGAATGCACTCACGTATCTCGACGCTGAACCAATGTCCCAAATTGACGACCTTATAGCTAACATGGCTAAGTCGACATGGTTTTCGAAACTAGACCTTACGAAAGGGTATTGGAAAATACCAATGGCAGAAGATTCGATCCATATTACAGCATTCGCTACACCATTAGGGTTGTACGAATTTTTATATCTTCCTTTTGGGCTTCAGAACTCTCCTGCCTCTTTTACTCGTATGATGAGGATGTTACTTAGGGACATCACAGATATAGCTACATACATGGATGATATATGCATCCATACTACTGAGACTGATCATCATGCGTATATTCTAAGACAGGTCTTTAGTCGAATTCGTATGTTCGGTCTGACTGTGAATCCTAGCAAAACTGAAATCGCGTTTCAATAAATTCAATTTTTAGGACATAGAATTTCAAAAGGTTTTCTGTACACTGATCCAAATATTTTGACTAAAATTCTCAACATTCGTTCACCTAAAACTAAAAAAGAAGTCAGAACAATTTTGGGTCTTTTCAATTACTACCAAAAGTTTATAAGAAATTTTGCTTATATGACTTCTTAGCTATCAGAATTACTAAAGAAAAAGCAGCCAAATAAAATCAGATGAACGGAGGAACATGAAAAAATTCTTCAGGAAATAAAATCTACGTTTAGTTCTCTGCCCATTCTCAGAATACCTGACATGTCGAAAGACTTTGTCGTCCAAACTGACGCGAGTTCACATTCTACCTCGTGCATTCTGCTACATGAATATAAAGGATTGCTACATCCAGTTCTATATTCGAGTAGAAAGTTAAATGAGACTCAAAAGCGTTATGCAATTACAGAACTTGAAGCACTGTCTTTGGTGGAATCTGTTCAGAAATTCTCTAAATATCTATTAGGGAGAAAATTCTTGGTATCTCAGATAATATACAGCTAAAAATCTTTAAAGATGGATCACCAAAGAACGCCCGTATTCACAGGTGGGCATTACTTCTTCAAGATTATGACTTTACTGTTTCTCATATTACGGGTAGGGATAATTTTCTTGCTGAGTTACTGAGTCGATTATAGTATGGCACTACGTTAATGTCTTAATTGTGAATTGATTCAGAATATATTAATATGTAATTTTATTATTGCGTGATGCTGACTATAACACATTTCTAAAATGCCATATTCTCAATAATATTTTATTTATGTAAGGTTAGTCACTTATTTTATTAATGTTTCAGAGTAGAAGAATTAGCCAGCCAATGGACATTTTAGCTGTACCACATAGACATTTACCTGTATCGCAGAGACATTGTAGCTGTGCCACATGGGCATTTTAGCTATTCCACATGGACATTTTAGCTGTGCCACAGGAACGCTTTAGTTGTGCCGCAGAAACATTTTAATTGTACCGCAGTGACGTTTTACTTCTGCTGCATTGACAGTCTACGTGTGCTGCAGGAACTTGTGAAGATAGTCGGATAAGTTATTTATTATGTTCTAAGGGTTAGTTATCTTCAGTTCAACATTTATTTAAGAAACCTTTGCGATGTTATTACGAAAGGACATTTGACTATCCATAGTATAACAAAATGAACAATAGTATACTTTAGTGATAATAAACATTACGTTACTTAGTTAATTAACTTAGTATATTAATATATTATTATAATTATAATAGGTCATAGTATTTCGTTATTGGAAATATTACTGTTTTATTTCATTCATAAATTTATTTAATGATGTCTGATATAGATTGTTAATATTCAGAATATTCTTAATTTATTATGAAGTTAAATTAAGGGTAATTATTTATGACATGTGTGATGTATAACAATGATACATATGTGTTGTCTAGCGTCGTTTGAATGAAAAGAGATGCATGAAAGGAAATTAGAATACACAAATATACACAATAATATACACGAACAATATAGTACAGATTTTAATAGGATTAATTTAAAAGGGATATAATAAACAGATATAATACGATACAATATATATATATATATATATATATATATATATATATATATATATATATATATATATATATATATATATATATATATATATACTAGCTGACCCGGCCCGGCTTCGCCCAGGCCCTGGAGAGGATCTATCTATCTATCAGTCTGTCTATCTGTCTGCTTGTTTGTCTGTCTGTCTGGCTGACCCGGCCCGGCTTCACCCAGTCCCTGGTGGGGAGCATCTCATTTAATTCATATAAGTAGTCAGATAAGCTCCCGTTCCCGACTATCTGTCTGTCTGTCTGTCTATCTGTCTGTCTATCTAACTGGCCCGGCTTCACCCAGTCCCTGGTGGGGAGCATGTAATTTAATTCATATACGTAGTCATATAAGCTCCCGTTCCCGACTATCTGTCTGTCTGCTTGTTTGTTTGTCTGTCTGTCTGTCTGGCTGACCCGGCCCGGCTTCACCCAGTCCCTGGTGGGGAGCATCTAATTTAATTCATATAAGTAGTCATATAAGCTCCCGTTCCCGACTATCTGTCTGTCTGTCTGCCTATCTGTCTGTCTGTCTGACCCGGCCCGGCTTCACTCAGTCCCTGGTGGGGAGCATCTCATTTAATTCATATACATAGTCATATAAGCTCCCGTTCCCGACTATCTGTCTGTCTGTCTGTCTGTCTGACCCGGCCCGGCTTCACCCAGTCCCTGGTGGGGAGCATCTCATTTTATTCATATACGTAGTCATATAAGCTCCCGTTCCCGACTATCTGTCTGTCTGTCTGACCCGGCCCGGCTTCACCCAGTCCCTGGTGGGGAGCATCTCATTTTATTCATATACGTAGTCATATAAGCTCCCGTTCCCGACTATCTGTCTATCTGTCTGTCTATCTAACTGGCCCGGCTTCATCCAGTCCCTGGTGGGGAGCATGTAATTTAATTCATATACGTAGTCATATAAGCTCCCGTTCCCGACTATCTGTCTGTCTGCTTGTTTGTTTGTCTGTCTGTCTGTCTGGCTGACCCGGCCCGGCTTCACCCAGTCCCTGGTGGGGAGCATCTAATTTAATTCATATAAGTAGTCATATAAGCTCCCGTTCCCGACTATCTGTCTGTCTGTCTGCCTATCTGTCTGTCTGTCTGACCCGGCCCGGCTTCACCCAGTCCCTGGTGGGGAGCATCTCATTTAATTCATATAAGTAGTCAAATAAGCTCCCGTTCCCGACTATCTGTCTGTCTGTCTGTCTATCTATCTGACCCGGCGTGGTTTCGCCCAGCTCCTGGCGCACAGTAACTTAAAAGAATATCCTTCCACACGCCATCCATTATTTTTAATGAAAACTGTTTTTAATCACATACATGACTGTAGATAACTTCTTTAAGCATAAAAAGATGGGTTACAATGTTATGCATTATGCATTATTTTTATGAAAACTTTGAAAATGCCTTAAAGATTATTTCATTATTTATTATAACTCATATGCTTGTAAATAACTATACAGAAAGAGTTTAACAATAGTGCAAGTAAGTCCAACAATATGACTATAAAGTATATAGAAATGTTATTAAAAGT